>JAMQGT020003367.1:0-25219 GCA_024447675.2 Pterophyllum scalare
CCGTAATTTAGGCCAGGATCGGACCGATACCAATACTGAATATCTGATCGGCGCATCCCTAATAAATACCCTCTCCCTCTTTTGTCCTCAGCATTTGAACTGTTGCAGGGGGCCACCTGCCACCTGATTCATGAAGGGGATGAGTGGAAAACGGGGTTTAACATGAATCTGAGCCACTTTGAATACTTGGTGATGCCCTTTGGTCTGACCAAGGATATGTCATTGCACCTGACAGCATCAAACCGGATCCAGCTAAGGTAAAAGTGGTGGTTGAATGGCCAACACCTTCCACTCAGAAACAGTTGCAAAGTTTTTTAGGATTTGCCAATTTAGATCATCGTTTCATCAGAGACTACAGTCGTGTTGTGTCCCCTTTGACCACTCTCACTTCCTCTAAGCAACCTCTACTCTGGACTCTCCATGCTCAGGAAACGTTCGACGACCTCAGATGTCTGTTTGCTACTGCTCCCATCCTGATGCAACTGGATCTGTCGCAACTGTTCATTGTGGAGTTGGACGCCTCGGATGCTGGGGTAAGAGCTGTGTTATCACAGCGAAAGAATGACAAATTACATCCGTGCACTCTTTTCTCGTCGCCTGTCTCCTGCAGAGCGAAACTATGACATCAACGACCGGGAGCTCTTGGCTGTGAAATTAGCACTGGAAGAATGGCGTCACTGGCTTGAGGGAGCTGAACAGCCCTTTATTGTTCAGACGGACCACAAACACCTCTTGTACATCCAGAATGCCAAGATATTAAATGCTTGTCAAGCCAGGTGGTCTCTGTACTTTGCTAGATTTAACTTCACCATCTCCTATTGTTCTGACTCCTGAAACTCCAAACCTGATGCCCTTTCTCACCAGTTTTCCAACCCTGAGATTCCTCCACCAGAAGAGACTATCCTCCTTGCTTCCCGTGTGATTTGATCCCTAACCTGGGAACTGGAATCTTTGATCCAGGCCGTGCAACAGGATGAACCAGATCCTGGGACCAGTTCTGCCAACCGGCTGTATGTACCTACCTCTGTCCGATCCAAGGTCCTGCACTGGGCTCACGTGGCCCGCTTTACTTGCCATCCTGGAGTGTTTTGAACTATCACGTTTCTCCAGCGATCCTTCTGGTGGCCCTCCTTGACTCGGGATGTCTGAGAATACATCGGGGCCTGCACCTCATCCCCCTACACCGGTTTATTAAGACCCTTGCCCATACCCGGACACACATGGAGCCACATCTCCCTTGATTTTGTCACAGGCCTGCGCCCATCCTCAGGTAACACTGTTATCATGACTATAAATGATCAATTCTCAAAAGCAGTTCACCTTATTGCCCTGCCTAAGCTTCCGACAGCTCTGGAAACAGCCCGCCTGCTCACTGACCATGTCTTCTGCCTTCGTGGGATTCCTCTGGATGTGGTTTCAGATCGTGGCCCTCAGTTTTCATCTCACGTATGGAAGGAATTCTGCATTGCACTCGGCGTTCAGGTCAGCGCTCGGTGCTCAGGTCAGCCTGTCTTCTGGTCTTCATCCTCAGACCAATGGCCACGTATGAACCAAGAACTGGAAGTGGCTCTCCGTTGTGTGACCTCCTCTAATCAGACCACTTAGAGCGCTCAGTTGACTTGGGTGGGAGTATGCGCACAATGCTATGACGTCCTCTGGTACCAGACTATCGCCTTTTGAAGCCAGCCTGGGTTATCAGCCCCCTCTGTTCCCATCTCAGGAAACTGAACTGAGTGTTCCTTCGATCCAACATCATCTTCGTCGTTGCAAAAGGATGTGGTGATCAACCCAAGCTGCTCTTCTTCACACCTCCATTTGGAACAAGCAACTGACTGATCGGCATCAACTACCCGCACCGGACAACATATCTGGTTATTCACTAAAAACCATCAACTTCCAGTCTGAATTTATCACCCTCTTATATCGGTCCTTTGGAAATCAGCTCTGTGATGAACCCTGTCTCTTTCTGGTTGTATCTGCCTCGTCACATGAGGATTCATGATTCTTTTCATGTCTCACAGATCAAGCCAGTTAGATCCAGCTGCCTGTGCCCTCCGGCTGAAGCCCCCGCCCGCCAAGGTCATTGGAGGTCAGCCTGTGCTTACTCCCGTCCGATCGGTTCTTGGATGCCCGCCGGCAGAGTCATGGCTTCCAGATCTCATGGATTGGGAGGGTATGGTCCGGAAGAGTGTACTTGGGTGCCTCGTTCTGCCATTCTGGAGCCTTCCACGGTGCAGAAGTTCCATTGTAGGCACCCAGAAAAGCCAGGTAAGTTGTGTCTTGTTGATCCGCCTGCTATGTAACTCTGGATTAAAAGCTCTTTGTGTGCAGAGCCAAGCCCGATTTCGTTTATGAGTGAGCGTGGAATTAAGAGTGAAAGTGAGAGCATTGTCTGGCCGACAGAGTGCTGGAAGCAAGCCCTGCGCATTTTCTCCTGCCTAAGCCTGGACATAACCTACCAAACTAACCTTTGGATTTTTCCAAATAAAACCTTTAAACTTTTAATGCTTGCTCCTGCAGTTGGGTCCTTCGTTTCACTTTAAGCTATGACAATGAGACTTTGTTCACAGTGTTTCACTGGTTGCAAGAGGCTTTTCTAAACTTGAACCTTGCAAAATGTGAGTATCCCAAGGCTACCATCACCTGTCTAGGTAAGCAGGTTGGTTAGGGATGGCTAGATCCAGTAGATGCTGAGCTAATCGCCATTTCAGAGTTCCTTGTTCCTTAATAAAAAATTAAGTAAACACTTACTAGCAAGTGCTGTTAATCAAATGCACTTGATTAATTGATCATCTATAAAAGTAGAGGATTTGGCAGTTTGCTAAGGAGGACATCAGCAGTGGCTTCAGAGAAGTCGTTGCTGGTGTACATCAGTAATGGGAAGTTCGGCTCTTTTCAGAGAGCTGGCTCTTTAGGTCTCGGCTCCCAAAGAAGAGCCGGCCCTTCGGCTCCCAGACTGCTCTTTACTTGCTATAATTTGGGGAGGGCAGTGGATGCTCGGAGCAGTCCTAGTTGCTGGTTTGGTACCAGACTCACCAGGGTTGGTAGACAGAGACCTAGCTTGGCCTCTCTCCTCCAACTGCACCAAGTGATGGACAGTTCTTATATGTCGGTGCAGGTTATCTGGTGGAACCTGCTCTAACTGTAATTTTCACTTAGCAATGATGGCACTCTGCTCTGCTATTTCCAGTTTCCTTAAAATTGCAGCCAAATGCTGCTTCTTTACGTGTCATTCACTCATATTCACGTGTTTTTGCACCGCTGTCTCCCGCCGTCTTGCTGTCTGTACCTGGACTACACCCACGCACAGTGGAACATCTATCTCCCCCTCTGTTTTAACATAATGGTATAATCCCATGTCCCCCTGTGTGATTGGCTGCATAATGTGCCCATCAGTTCTGCCTCTGTCCTCAGGTTTGTGAGCAGAGCTAATGAGAAATTGGGGAGCCGGCTCTCATTCAACGGGAGTCGGCTCTTCTGATTCACTACCAAGCATCGGCTCTTAGACATCACATCACGTTCTTTTGCAAACGACACATCACTAGTGTACATCAGCCTCTGAAAAGGTTATAAGACCTTTTCCAAACAATTCGAAGTACATTCTTCTACAGTGACGAAGATTATTCACAGGTGGAAAACATTCAACATAGTTGCTAATCTTCCTAGGATTGGATGTCCCAGCAAACTGCCCTCAAGGTCAGACTGTACAATGCTCAGAAAAATTACAAAAAACCCAAGAGATACATCTCAGCCTCTATAGGCCTCACCTAGTATGTTAAATGTTTTATGACAGCACAATTAGAAAAAGACTGAGCATGTATTGCTAGTTTAAAAGCCAAAATACATATGCAAAATGTTTAAAAAGTAAGTAATATTTACATAGGATAAGTATCGGCCAGGTGCTGATAATTAAATGCCACTTGATCAACTGATCGTCTCATAAAACTAGATAATTTGACAGTTTGCTAAGGAGGAAAGACATCAATGATCAATGATTTTAGATAAGCTTTTGCTGGTGTACATCAGTTTCTGGAAAGGTTATAAGGTCAGACCTGTGTGATGCTCAGAGAAAAAAAAAACCCTAGAGCTACATATCTGAATCTATAGGCCTCAGCTAGCATGTTAAATGTTTTAACATGAACTTTAGTTCAATGCAGCACAGATAGAAAAAGGCTGAGCGAGTTTGGCTTGTTTGGAAGTGTTGCCAAAAAAAAGCATCTTCTCTGTTAAAAAAAAAAAAGAACATGGCAGCACAACTATATTTAGAAAACTGCATCTGAAAAAATCACAAGACTTCTGGAACAATGGCCATTGGACAAATGAGAACAAAGTGGGGATGTTTGGTCATAATGCACAGAACCATGTTTGATATGGAGGAGTAGTGTTTCTACTCTGAGTCCCTCCAGAATGATTGAGATCCCTACTCTAGCCCAGACATCCTTTGAATTAAATGAATTTTTCTTGTATCTGCGATCTTATTCTTTTGGTCACTACCCAAAGATCATGGCCATAGGTGAGGATGGGAACACAGGACTGGTAAATTGACTGTTTTACTTTCATGCTCAGCTCTCTTATCACCACAGCAGACAAGAACCACATACTCACTATTGCAGACACTGCAATAGTGTTTTAGTGCAACTGAAAATCCTAAGAAATGTGGTCAGATGCCTCCCACAAACACATGAAGAATGGTAGAATTTCCTAATTTGGTTAAAGAGCTGGTCCAGTGTTTTCAACCAAGAGGAAAACCACATTGTTCTTCCTGAGTCCAATGTTTGACTAACAAATGGGCTCTATTTTCTCAGTATACTGGTTTAGACATTACTAGCAGGTCTCTAATGGCACTGTTTCTGTATTCAACAGTGTGACTAAGGTCTGAAAAGCCTGATTAGGTATGATTAAAAAAAAAAATGTCAAGACTGGAGTCTCACCCTGGAGCAAGGTAGGGGGTTGTTTGAGTGCCTACTCCAAGCTTGGCCCAAAGAAGCCATGTGGGCCCACCACCCGTGAGACCAACACTATCCTCCAACTGCACAATGTGGACAAAAGGATTGTTTCCCAGCACCTTCCTGTTAAGGAACAGGTTATGACTCTTGCTCCAGCATATACATAAGCTCAGAATACCCAGCCTTCTTGAATTCCCTAGGGACTCCATTGTCCTACTGGGGTACTTCAACACTCACATGCGTGATCTTAACCTGAGTAGTGTTCAGTTGTTGGACTTCTGTACTAGTCACAATATGTCTATAATGAACACCAAGTGTGTCCATAAGTGCACTTGTCAGCAGGAGATTCTTGGTGATAGATTCTGTGACTAGTGGCAATCATGACAATACCTCTTTTCACACCATCTTTTTTGGCCCATCAACACAATTTCCCCTTCCCACATCTGCTACTTGCCAGACTTCCTGCAACTTTTTCCTGTTCCACAAAATAAGATTCAAGGTGAAGAGTTGAAACTTTGTACACAGTGGTGGAAATCTGGTGCAAATGACAGATGGTGCTTGCTGGTGTTACAGAACAGAATTTTAGAGAGAACTTGAGGTGCTGGGAATGGCAGGAGTGTGGAAAGCGATACAGCTGCACAAGGAGACTTCTTGGGGATACAGGAAAACTGAAATCAGGTTCAGACTTGTTTCTATAGGCACAGTCACCAACCTTTTTAAAACAATGCCTATATAATCTCAGATATTGTTTGCTTGCTCAGTTCTGCATGTATTATAAAAATCAGTGGTTTGTGTGTGTTCATATACTACAAAAGTGGGTGGCAAGGATTTAAAAGCAAGACTAATTCTGTTTGCCAATAAACATGGTTTAATCCTTCACAAAAAAAATGAATAGTTCAGATGCAAAACCCTCTAAATCCACCTGGACATATTTCTTTTAAAAGAGCTTTTTTTTTTTTATCTGGCTCTAATATTAAAGTTCACAAATTTCATTTCATAGGCAATGGTAAGGCTATTATTTAGAATACAAACAGCCTTTTTTTTTCAAAAATGTAAATTTCCCTTAAAATTAAAATTCATCATTTCTGGGGATTAAGTGGGAGGGTAGATTCATCCATATATTTTTTCAGATAAAACATGCAATTACTATCTTCAGGCCGCCCTCTGCCCAGTGTTAATGAAGGCAAAATGTCCAAATATTAGACTATGATAAGAAGATTTCTACATAGATTCAGACAGTACAACCACAAAAGCAAAAAAAAATAAATAAAATGGCAGCACATTTGTTTTAACAACAACAGAATAGTAATGTAGCAAGATTTAAACACAGAGGTATTGTAGTACTATGGGCGGGGCCCTGGGTTCACTAATTTATTGGCTTCCGTACTAACCTGTATTGATAAGGAAATTTGGTGATTCGTGCCTCCACTTAGCAGAATACAACCCATTTAATCCTACTAATAAATTTTGTTATCCAGTGCTGAAACATGTTTCTCTGGGTCAAACTTAATAAACAGGGGAAAAACCTTACATGAAAGAAGTTTTGTTGGCTGTGCTAACTGGGAAACCACCTCTCTTAATTACTGTACCAAGGGATCTTTCGAGTCTGCGCAAAAACTCTGACATGGGCTCACCAGACTCCTGGCGAAGAGTCCTGAAAGACATATAAACGTCTTCTCCTGACTCTGAGGTTCCAAAGGTACTTTCTATTGCTTCTACGTACTCCAGATGACTAGCATCAAGGTTCAACAAGCGTACAGCCTGAATGATCTCCAAAGCTGGACCTTTGATACTCAACTATCCTGAGTCTTTTCTCTTTTTCTGAACACTTATACTCTTCTATCATGAGCTTGGCCTGTTCAAGGCAGTTATCCAAACACTCCTCACCTAGTGGAACAGGGATGATTCCAGAAACAGTCCTTAAACATGTATAGTTGTTGCTTTCAGTGGGTTTTGTGGTTTTATGCAACACTTCCCCAACAGCGCGAATAATAGATTCTGGAGTGCTATTCATTTCTGTACCAGAACCACACATTGGATGAATGTCTTCCATTGTTTTTCCTTGTTTTTGGAGGAACTGAGCTAGTTTCTCTAAGAAATTATCTGTAGTGCACTCTTTGCGCTGAGGTACCACTATCTTCCAGCCATGCCCCTTGGCAGGTGAAAAGACTTCACATGGGATTCTAGAGGGATCAATTGCCTCACGACATTCACACAGTACGTTTAATGCCTGATGTTTGGTATCAAACGTGTTTCCTCTTACCCTTACTTTTCCCAATGCTTTTATAGTTTCCAGTGCTTCTTCAATGCAAGAGATGTCTTCATCTTTGGGGACTCCAAGTACCGTAAGGGCATGTGTTAGCTCTATACCCGCCCCTCTACAATAGTTACTTAACTCCAACTTCAAGGAATTACTCATACTTGCCATTATTTTGTCTTACGTGCTTTCAGACTTGACCATGAGAAAGAGTTTCAGATACTTGACATTAAAATTTATATCTCATTAGGGAAAACATCCCAGCGGTGCCTCCAATTTGTGTAGCACCCGACCCATGTAGCTAATAGGTAAACAAGATTTAAACACAGGGGTATTGTAGTACTATGGGCAGGGCCCTGGGTTCTCTAATTTATTGGCTTCCGTACTAACCTGTATTGATAAGGAAATTTAGTGATTGGTGCCTCCACTTAGCAGAATGCAACCCTTTAGCATTTACTCCTACTAAGAAATGTTGTTATCCAGTGCTGAAATACGTTTCTTTGGGTCAAACTTGATAAACAGGGGAAAAACCTTACATGAAAAAAATAACATACACAAAGTCTTAACCTCAAAAATATAGGATTTAGTAATCAAAAAATAATATTTGCAATTTCAAATAAAACAAAAGTACAAAACAAGTATTTCAAATAGGGTCTTTAGAACTCTTGCAAATAATCAAATTACTTATAAAGGCAATATTTGTGACTCACATACACACACTCACCCCCCCGCTGCAACTAAATATCAGTCTTTTAAAAGGAAATAAAACAAAACGATGCAGGCCTGGGTTGACGCTTGGGTGCGGTGTGGTCCAAAACTTTATGACCCTTTCGCTTGCAACACAAGCAAAAACAAAAGAATAATAAAAAAATAAGCACGTGCACTTGAGTACTCACATCCTCTTGAGCAGACAGTCAGCAAAGCCGTATGGTATTAATTGCTGGTAACCTTGAGAGAATCACGTGTGAGAATAACCAGGGCGTCCTGCAACGATTTCGGCCTCGGACGTCAAATCCACGCAAGATGGCAACTTCTGGATGCTTCTATGCTCGGCCATGTAGCAAAAGGGGGAAAAAAAGTCCAAGGATAGCCTCCGGTCCTATACGTTAGTGAGCATATAAAATATCTCAGCCTTGCTTTATAAGCATGTTCATTTAAAGTGCTAACAGCATTGGCACACATTAACAAACTTAGCAACTTACACAGCTACTATACTGCACACATGCAAACATGGCTAGCAAGCTAATATGCTATCTGTGATTAGCATTTGCATTTTAACACACTGAATCTGACAGAAACAGTTCAACACAACTTTCAAAGAAGTATTTACCTTTGGATGTTTCCAAGTCCTTATCATAGAATGGCAAACTCTGCATTCACCACGATGAAAGCCACTTATACTCCAATATGTACAGCGATCAACATACACGTTTGATGTACATCTGTGGCATCTCTGTACCTCTCGCACACCTGCTCTCTACTAGGTGAACTTCACATCCCACCCCCACAATCCCTTTACAAACATCCAATACAAATAAACACAAGTCAAGACTGGCATTCTGATGCTCAGTGGGGTTAGGTTGTACACAGTGCAAAATGCTAGAAAGTGCAGAGAAACAAATTAAAGTGACCTACTGCTTTATTTCCAAATAAAATGATTTTGTCAGCTATTGTTTTAATATAACTCATGAACTTTATAAAACTGTAAATGAACTATTAGTTATTTAAACATTTTAAAACTATTTAGTCATGCCCATAATCATTATGGACTGGGCTACAGTAACCTAACCTGCGGTGGTCATGACGACGGACGGATGTGAAGGGGGGCTGTGACCGGCGCCACCAGCATGCAAGTACATGCTGCCTGGTCCCCTGCTAGAGAGCTGTGTGTCATGATCCTGGGCCGTTGGCCCAGTGCGCCTTATATTCATGAGTTGTGGTGTTTAGTTATGAATTAGGATCTTAGTTTATCATTGTTTTCTGTTTAGTTATCTGTGTTAGTTCCCGTTTCACTCATGTTGTCTTTCCCATGGTCTGTGTTCAGGTGTTTGTGTGATCCCTCTGGTGTCAAGTCTATGTTATGTTTTGATTTCCATGTCCTCCTGTTTGGACAGTGTTCATGTGTCTGTTTTGTTTCTCATTTCTGTGTCCCTTGTTTCACGGTTTGTTTCTCTTCCTAGTGTTTCCCTGAGTGTTGTATTTAGGTTTCTGTTTTGGTCATGTTTAAGTTCCTTCTATGTGTCAAGTCTGTGTGTACCTTGTTTGGTTACTTCCTGTTTTATTTTAACGGTCCTTTATCCTGTGTGCTTGTTTTTACTTTTGCTTCCCTTTGACTCGTCAGTGTAATTATGTTCAGCTGTGCTCCCCAGCTGCTCCACTCACCCTTCATTCCCTCTCTGTATTTACTGTCTCACTTTTCCCCTTGTCAGATGTCAGAGTCTTGTTGTCTTTGTGGCAGTGTTCTGTTCCCATGTTCTCCATGCTTTTTGAATTCCTTAGTTTCCTCCATTTCAGGTTTCCTTTAGTTTTTCTTAATCTTCTTTTGGTTCATGTATTTGTTTGTTTAGCCACAATAAAAGGCTCATTTTGTCTCATACCGCTGCCTGCTCCTGTATCCTGTGTTTGGGTCCTTGCTTCCTCCACAAGTCACACGGCCTGCTTCCACGCACTCTGACACTGTGTGAGAGACCCTCGGCAGCAAAGGAGATGGAAGAGCCTTGGCTCTGTGCTGGCCAGAGCATATGCTCGACAGCCAGTAATGATCCTTCCGCATGTTCACCTACAGAAATTGTTATGGCTTTAACTTCCTCTCTATAGTCAAGTTTGAGTACCAAACATTTCATTTTTTCTACACACAAAACAATGCTAGACTCACCTACAGCTGTGTTTTCAATCTGATCACCACCATGAAAAGCTGGCTCTGTGCAGCGTAATGCTGAAAATGCTTTAAGTCACATGATCCAACCATGCATTCTGATTAGTTTTAGGGATATAGAGGCTTTTGTGGACAATGGGAAGTTGCATATAGATACTTTTGAAAACACGCGTATAATTCAGGCTATGTGGAGACACTATTTAGTGGGTTATGACGTGAAATTATTTGATTGGCATACAGTACATGTGGTAAGTATTCTGTAAATGTCATTATCTCGTTTTTGATGGAAGTGGGGTTTAGCGGCTTTTGCATCTGAAATCTTCAAATATAGGCAAAGGTAAAAAAAAAAAAATTGTCCTTACTTAACAGGTTCCCATGATTCTCTTTCAAAACCTCTGTGAATAGACTGAGCAATGGAAGACTCCATCAGGTCCACATATCGGACTACCAGGGGGGCATACAGGTCCTGCAAGTGTTTGTGGAACTTCCCATTGCACAGGTTACCTGAGAGAGAGGGACCAAAAAGAAGAAATGAGGCAAGGATATGGCAAAGCATACAATATTATAGAACTTGATTGGTTTATAAGAGTCCTAGTGTGAGGTAAGCAAATGTTGTCAGAGAGAGTGCAGAAAAGCTGAACAGATATGAAAAAATACAAACCTCCATGTTCACTACCTTTGCTTGAAGGAGTTACTAACTACACTCAATCAACTCATAAAAGATGCAAGAACATTTTACTTCTCTGGCTTCTTTAGCAATAGTAAGGACAATCCAAGGTTCCTGTTTGACACCATTGACAAACCCCTGAGCTCATTCAGTCTGGTTTTTATGCCACATCGTATGTTTAATTTCAATCATAGTTCCCTGGATATTGTTTGTAATATTCACACTTCTTCCTGCCCAACTGACATCATTCCTACCAATTTCTTAAACAGATTCTACCTGTCATCACCTCCCTGGCTTTGCTTTTCTCTGTTATCAGTGTCTGTCATTGGTATGTATACCACATAAATTTAAAGTGGACATGAAACACGTATCATGTATTAAGCCTAATTTACGCCATGGAGCCCTACCTAAAAACTGTCAAAGATTTAAAACTGTGCATTTTTTTAAAATTGTGATTTAAGTGACAGTTTTTAGAGCATGGGTAGTGCCATCTTCGTTGAGGACAGAATATGACATCATTGAGTTGGTTGGTTGCCTTTAATAGCTATATATTAGTGAAAGCTAGTTGCCCCATCCGGTCGCAGCAGATGACTGCTCGTCCCTGAGTCTGGTTCTGCCAGAGGTTTTTTTCCTGTTAAAAGGAAATTTTTCCTTCCCACTGTCGCCAAATGCTTGACCATAGGGTTTGTTTTGACTGTTGGGTTTTGTCTGTAATTGTTGCAAGGTCTTTGCTATACAATGGCTATACAAAGGTCTGGGTTCAAATCCAACTTGGCCGGGGCCTTTCTTTGTGGAGTTTGCACATCATCCCTGTGTTTGTATGTGTTTTTTCTGGGTACGCCGGTTTCCTCCCATAGTCCAAAGATATGCACTTAGTGGGGTTAGGTTAATTGATTCTAAATTGCCCATAGGTGTGAAAAGTGGCTGTGAATGCTTGTCTGTGTCACTGTGTTTGCCCTACAATAGGCTGGCAACCTATATAGGTTGTACCCTGCCTCTTTCCCTTTGATTGCAACCCTGAAAAAGGAAAAGCAGAAGAGAATAGATGGATAGATTAAGAAAAGGGTATAAGTGTATAAAGGAGGCATAGTGGCCATTTTTTCTGCTGATATATGTGGTAAGAAACTTAGTTATGATTCTTTTGTCATGCACATTTAGTAACCTAATATGATGTAAAGTGGTTGTGTGCGCTTTAGAAAAGGAGGGGGGGGGTCACGTGATGCACACTGCTGAATAGACGCTTACTTTTTGTCTCCTATCTGACTTGATGTAAAATTATTATTTGAGATAATAATCTACCATGTGAGGTGGTAAAATAGTTGTGGTAAGCTTCAATATGTATTTTTGCACCTGCTGCATCGGGGGGGGGACAGGAGGTCAGAAAGTTACTGCTCATGCTAGTATGTTTGTAGCCAACCAAGACAACCAAGATGCTGTTGTGACTGAAGACCTGGAGCAGGGGAGCATAGTGAGCAATGTGGAGGAACATTCTAAAAGAAGCCACCATTGTGGAATGAATAACCAAGAATATTAAAGAAATGCTGGACAAAAAAGAAGCTGCCATGCTTAAACCAGTAACTGAGCTCTCAGGGAAATTTGACAACATGGCGCAAAGAATGGCTACCGCTTAACAGCGCATTTCTGACCTAGAGGACTTATCGGCAAGAAGTTCACCCAGATTGGATATTATGGAGAAAAATCTTAAAAGGACACTGGAAAGACTCGACAGTTTTGAGAACCAAAGGAGGCACCAGAATATCAAGATCACGTGTCTGAAAGAAGGTAATGAGCGCAGAGACCCGGTGCCTTTTTCAAGGAGTGGATTCCAAAAGTGTTGGGACTGCAGCAGACACGAATAAAAATAGAAAGAGCCTATCACTTAAAATCTTGTTGAGCACTTTCTGGTTTACCGGTGCAACTTTTACAGTCCTTACGGTAGTGGTAAAGCATCCAAGGAAACCCACAGACCAATTGCATGCGAGTTTGTCCATACCACGTGATACCACCAAGCCGGTTCCTGCCGGCCGGCAAACTTTGTAACAAACAGGGTTATTATAGTTAACAAAAATGAACGAAATAACGAAAACTGAAATTGGAAAAAGAATTTTGTTAACTGAAATAAATAAAAACTATAATTTGAAGGAAAAAGCTACCTAACTAAAACTGTATTGTGAGTTTACAAAACTAACTAAAACTAACATAAATTATAGATAAAATGACCTATGTTTTTGTTATTTTACTTGAAACCCTTGTGGATTGATATGAAATCATTTTTTTTCCCTCTAGCAGTTTAAGCTGGGAGCGCTTGTGTGTGTGCATGTGCATGCTCACCGTGCTGGTCTGCAAAGTAATGGCAGCGGTCTGCTGAGAAAGCAGCGGGATCCCATAAAGGGGTTTCTTTGACTACGACAGCGAAGCAGATAGACGCGAGTGTCTTGTTGTGGATGATGAACACATGTGCGGAGCACTTCTCAAGCAGAAATCCACCAACATCAACGTCCACCTGAGAAGCATACAACGGCTACAGAAACCGCTCTGATCCTCCAAAACAGAAGCAGCATCAGGTGGTGATAACATCAGGATGCAGCTGGATTTGAGCTTTGATTCCTTCAAAGAGTTCAGTTTGTTTTTGTCAAACATTCGCTGTGTTCTGATGTTATACACCACGTGTACTGCACTGACACTGAAGTTTCTTGTAGAGTTTGAGTTTTGGAGTTCATGTTTTTCTTTACGTTTCTCCCTGTTGATGTTCATGTGTGTCCTTAATATTACACACATTAAGCATGTAATGCTGCTATTTTGTGAACAGTTGGTTGTTGAATGCAATTTTTTAAATGATATCTTATGTCAAGTTTTTATTACACAATAGTCACTCAAGCACCTGACAAAGTGTGAAAAACTAAAATGAAAACTAATGAAAAATACACTAAAACTAAGTATGAAACCAAAAATAAAAACTAATAAAAATGAGCAAAACCACTGTAAAAAGTAAGAGAGTAAGAATGAGAGTGGTATTTTGAATTAAAACATTTTCACTACAGCCTGTATATTTATATCCACAGTGGTTTAATACTCAGAACCAGAGAGGGCAGAGTGCCTTAATTTTTTCTCTCTCCTTATCTTTTGTTTTTCATTGGGCCCCCACCTGCCATACCTTCGAATTAGGGTATGACAAGCTTGTTATTATTATTTTATGTAGCTTGTTATGTTCATTGATCCTTTGTTAGAGGTTGGTCCAAGCTATGGTTTTTTTTCATGTCTTTGCTTGGAGCTTTTTGTTTATCAGCACAAAACAAATATTAAGGTAGGCATGTCTCAGTTAATTTTTTTATCTCTTACTTTTATCCTTCAAAAACACAGTGTAAAATTATATATAGATATATTGTGAAGTGAAGTCAGGTAAGTGGTCGTGAAGTCAGGTCAGGGGCCTTTTCCCTGCTACTGGTACCATGTAACCCAGTACTACCTGCCGCATGTGGGGCAGCATGAAGCATGGCACCTCCGGGCTTATGACTTCCAGATTGGTAGCACCAGTCTGGGTGGAAAATGTCATTACAACCTACAACGGCCTAATGCTCACGACCAAGGCAAGCCACCATGTAGGAGGAGTTTGGCTGTGGTCATGCTTGGAGAGGAGATGGGTACCACCAAGCAAGTCAAGCCCAGGGAAAAGACATGAGAAATGAGTGACACAAAGCAAAGCAAGAGATCGGATCAGTCGAGGCCTGGGTCATCAACGGCTGTGCGGTCCATTGGAGGTACCCAGAATGAAAGTGGCAAGTATGCTACTGGAACCAAAACCAAGACTCTAAGTTTGACTACAGATCAAGTCACTATTAGCACAAGGAATGTCCCCACCCTTTATGCCCCTGGGAAATTAAAGGAACTGGAGCATGCCCTATCAACCTACTGATGGGATATCATAGGCTTCTGTGAGGTGCGATGGACAGGTTTTGGGGAAACAACAACAGAAGAAGGTCACAAACTGTGGTACAATGGGGTTGAAAAGAACCACCAACAAGGTGTTGCATTCATGGTACGCAAGGGAATCCTTAGAATCCTTAGTATCCAACAGACTCATCACAATAACAGTAGCTGCCAAACCCAAGAACATCTTGATCATTGAGGTATATGCACCCACAGCTGACCACAGTGATGAAGTGGTCAAAGAGTTCTATGAGCAACTGGAGGAAGCAATCAAGATATGTCCCAAGAAAGACATCCTCATAGCGCAAGGCAACTGGAAGTTGGACCTGACTCCTATGAACACTGGTCTGGAACAGTTGGGAAGTTCAGCATAGGAGAAACCAATGAACGGGACCTAAAACTGCTAGAATTTGCGCACAGCCATCAGCTCAAGCTGGCCAACGTCCTCTTCCCCCACAAACTATCCAGGAGAACAACTCGGCATGCACCGAATGGCCAGGTCCATAACCAAATCGACATCATTCTGATTCCCTGCCAATACAAATCTAGCATCAATAAAGCATGCACTCGGACATATCCTGGTGCAGATATAGGCAGCGACCATGATTTAGTTCTCCTAGTCAAACTGAAGTTCAGAAAACAATGTCCCACTGCAAATCCACGGATCAAGTTTGATCTAGTGAAGCTACAGGACTATAAGGTAGCTTCAGCATACCAAGCCCACTTGGGGGGAAGATCAGCAGAACTCATGTTAAAATATGACCGTGTTTTAAACATTGGAGATTTTAACATCCATGTTTGTTGTGAGTCTGGACCACTGTTAAAGGATTTCCTTGCCCTTATTGACTCTTTTAATCTAATTCAGTGGGTGATTGATCCAACTCATGAAAAAAGACATACACTTGATCTGGTGCTGTCATATGGTCTGAACATCTGTATCACTGAAATTGAGGACTGTGGGATATCAGACTATTTTCCTGTAATTTTTAACATTGTGGTTTGTAACCAGGGGTTGAACAGTGAGAAGACCTGTGCAGCGTTTGCGCACGATAAATGCTGCAACCGCTGCTCAGTTTTTCTCCGCCTTTACTAACTCTGTCCTTTGTGATGCCAACTTCTGTGCTGATCTACACGTTAAAGAGTTAGTTAGTCTCTTTAACTCAACGTGTTCTGGTATCCTGGGTCCTGTCACTCCGCTCAGGATAAAACATACCAAATAAGCACATCAGCCCTGGATGAATGAAACTACTCACGGTCTTAGATGCGAATATCGGTGCATTGAGAGAAAGTGGAAGAAGGACAAATTCCAGGTGTCTTTAGGGATCCTGCGTGACCATTTATCAGAGGACTGTTAAAGCTGCAAAATCTGCTTTTCTGTCCAACCTAATTTCCAGGAAGAGTTACAAACCTCAAGCTCTTTTTAGTATTTTTAACTCTGTTATAAACTCCTGTGACACTGTACCTATGGAGGCTTCTTCTGCACTTTGTGATCAGTTCTTGATACATTTTGATGATAAAATCTCCTCTTTACGGTCTTCACACTCACAGACTGTTTTAGATCAGGATTTACCTTCTAAATGCTCAGCTGTTTTTCAGCAGTTTGCGCCTATGTCTTTTTCAGTTTTAAAGAGAAGTGGTCTCACATTCAAGACCTTCTAATTCCCCTCAAGATATCCTCCCATCTTGCTGACTCTTCATTCTTCACATCACCGGGCCTAGTATTTTCTTACATTAAATGCCTCACTGCTATCAGGCTGTGTACCAGCTGCATTCAAACATGCTGTTGTGCAGCCCATTATTAAAAAGAAAAATCTGTAGACAAATGTTCTAATTACAGGCCGATTTCTAAACTACCTTTTATGTCCAAAATATTGGAAAAGGTTGTTCTTAATCAACTACGAAACTACTTTAACTATGAATGGTGTCTGTGAAGAGTTTCAGTCTGGTTTTAGATCCCATCACAGCACTTTTAAGAGTTTTTAATGATCTTCTTTTAACTGTTGACTCAGGTTGTTCTGCTTTCTTGGTTCTTTTAGACTTGACCGCTGCCTTTGACACAGTTGATCACAGCATTCTCTTATCTAGACTTGAAGATGGTGTGAGTATTAAAGGCCCAGTCTTGTTGTGTTGTTTTATGTCTTATTTGAGTGAGAGGGCTTTTTCTGTAGACCTGGGGGAATACTCCTCTTCCCCAGCACCGAATTGTTGTGGTGTACCACAGGGGTCCATTTTGGGTCCAGTCTTGTTTTCATTGTATATGCTGCCTTTCAGATAGATTTTTAGGAAGTATAATATTCCTTTTCATTGTTATGCTGATGACATCCAAATTTATTTCTCTTTCAAAGTGGATGCTTCTGTCTCACTTCAGCCTCTGTTTAACTGTCTTCATGATGTCAAAGACTGGCTAACACAGAATTTTATTACTTTAAATGAAAACAAGACAGAAACCATTGTGTTTGGAAGTCATATCCCTGTGGATGAGCTAACTGATATCCTTGGTTCTCTTGCCTCTTTTTGTTCCTTGAGTGTTAGAAATCTTGGAGTGTTTTTTGATAGTTACTTTAAACTTGAGAAGCAAGTGAACACAGCTGTAAAGACAGTTACAACTAACTGCCAAAGCAAAATCCTACCTTCCTCCAAAGGACCTTGAGACACTTATTCATGCTTTCATCACCTGTAGATTAGACTACTGTAATTCTCTGTATTCAGGTCTTGAATGATCATCTCTTCATCATTCCCAGTTACTCAAAAATGCTGCTGCATGTCTTTTAACAGGTACAGATGCAGCCACGTAAAGTTGCCGCTCCCAGCCGGCTGGAAGTCCCCCTCCTTCTCATGGGTGTATCTACTTTCCAGCATGAACAGACCCCTTTCCCTCAATTGCAGAGTGTCACCAAGAGGTGGTGCTTTCTTCACAAACACGTGGACTTCTGTGATTCACAAATGTTTTGTTAACATTTCATGCTGAAGTATTTTCACTGTCTAAAACAACGCTGCAACCAATGGTGGAACACGCTTTGAAAGCGAAGATAGATTGATAAATTTTTAGTCAGTATGACCTTTCACACATTTTTACTGCAAATCACCAAGCATTCTTTTGATCAATTTATTTTTGTGAATCTAATAAATAAGTAAATAAATAAAGAAAAAGTTAAATAAAGGTTGTTTTTTTTTAAGGTAGAGATGCTCTGAGCAATCTAAACTTTCTCCCTTTTCAGTCTCCTGTTAGAAGTTCTGCATGAAGTTCCACTTTTATCAATTATAAAATTATTTTAAAAGCTGCCTACTAAAGGCAGCTTATAACTTGTCATCAGCATTAATATGAACACCCACCACCTCCTCCCACTTCTGCTCCCTGGTGTCAAATCTATTTTGCATGACAGTATTGTCCCAACTGTCCTTCCACTATAAGACAGATGTGCATTCTCAGATAGGTGTACTGAAGATAAACTGATTGATACACATGAATCCTGCTTTTGGAATTTTTTTAAAGGCTCTTAAAAATATACTATGAATTACTCAAAAATGGCACTTAACAATTGGTTTTATAGAATGATGAGCACAAATTCGAAATTTTTGTTCAAATTATAATTGATATGTATGGGGGATATCAGGAGGGAGGCGCAACAGCTGTCTGTAAAAAACAGTACAGGTTCTGTCATGGTTTGGGGCTGCGTTTTATCCACTGGTGCTGAGATCTCATTCATTTATCAGCACAGAAAAGTCTCAAACATGCTGGCAATGCAGTAAAAGTGTGCCCGGATAGAAAAACACACAATGGAACACTATCAGTCATGGATTGGCCTCCCCAGAGCCCAGACTTCAACATTACTGAAGCAGTGTGGGAGCGTCCTGACAGTGATTGCAACAAAAGGCAGAGACATCCAAAGAAGAGCTTTGAATGACCTTCAAGAAGCCTGGAGAACTGTTCCTGAAGACTACTTCAGAAATTACAGAAGGCTGCCTCAGAGAGATCAGACTGTGCTGAAGAATAAAGGAGGTCATACCAAATACTGGCTTTCAGGCTCCATTTTGAACCTTATAAACTGCATTCATGTATGTTTCAATAAATGGCTGCACCTATTTCCTGTAAAATATAAAGAAATTAGAGATTTTGGAGTACTGAGCGACCAAATAAAAGTGAATTTGAAGTGACCCAATTCCAATTTTTTGTGAAATCTGACTTTTTTTGCATGGTCGTTCACATTTCCAAATATATGCGCCTTGGATGTGATCTGTGTGGTAACAGCAGACGAACCTAAAAGTGTCCCGCATGCGCAGTACAGGATGCAATAACGTCACACGTAGCGAGTGTGCTCATTGTTTACGAAAGTAAACATGGATGGTTATGGTGGAGCATGTCTAGTGATTTTAACCTTGTTGTCCAACCGGAGCCAGCACATTAATAATTTAATTGTCTTAAGAAGATCAAAAAGAAAGAAAGCCAGGTTTTTTGCCATGGCGTTTTGCGGGGCAGTGGCAACAACATCCGTACAGAGAAACGTGTGGGTTCGGAGTCGAAGCCAGGAGTGGTGGAATACTGATGTGAGCGGCTTTAATGATACGGACTTCATTCATAATTTTTGAATGACAATGTCAACCTTTACGTACGTATTTGAGCACCTCTCTTTAACGCTCGCATGTATAGACTCATGTCTTCGGCGACCTATACCAGTGAGCAAACGTGCTGCCGTGGGACTGTATTGGCTGGCAACAGGTGCTTGTTACCGCACAATAGCCAACTTCTTTGGCATAGCCAGGTCCACTGTCTGCTCCCTGGTCCACGATTTCTGCAAAGCAGTTCGTGATGTACTCATGCCTGAATACATAAAACTACCCCAGGGAGATGATCTGCAAGAGGTGATCAAAGGCTTCAAACACAGATGGGGTTTCCCGCAGTGTGGAGGAGCAGTAGATGGGAGTCATATCCCCATTATTGCTCCAGAGGAGAACCACACAGGCTATTTTAATTGCAAAGGATGGCACTCGGTTAGCCTACAGGGAACTGTGGATCATCGGTTTTGGTAAGAAATGCTGATATTAGCTCATTTTAAAATTCTGTAGTTCATAAATTAAACAATGTCTTCCAACAGTTTCACCAATATGCTTATTTATTTACTCATCAGGTTAGGGTTATTCAGACCAAACATTAACACCCTGTTCACTCTCTCCTACCTGTCAGCATATGCAGTATTTGTACCTATAAATAAATAATGTCACGAACCTTGGTTCTGCATTTTATCAAACAGCACTTTATTTTATATCTGAACAGATCTCTTAAAGACAAAAATGTAAGAGCAAAGATTTTAACATATATATATGTTGCCGTTTTCATAAAATGACCTCCTTCACAGTGACAATACTCTGAGTGATAAACATGAATCCCACTTTTCGTTATACACAGAATACTGACTCATTCTCAAATGCACGCCTCCACTATAATAACCGCTTAAATCTCAGCTTTCTTTTGTTTTTAATGTACAGTTCTGTTTACATACAATTAGAACAGAGCCCTGCAATCAACTAACGTATTGCATTGTTGCGCAATCCCAGCGCTCTCTGTCGGCCTTGCCCTCTTGTATCGGTTCCGCGATGTCCTGCTTCTGCTGGCTGGTGTCAAATCTGATTTGCATGACAGTACTGACCAAACCGTGCTTCAATGTGTGCCTTCTCATAATTGTGTACTGTACTACCATTTGGTGAAACTAAAGAAAGGCTCATTTTTACTTGGTTTCTGCACATCCGTTCATCTGACATGCAGGACACAAAACAATGGATCAAAGGAGTTCAATTATTAAATTTAATTAGCCACCTCAAACAGAGATTACATATCAATCCGGGTCATAACAGCATAACATGACCAGTGTGGTACTGATCATAGAATGATCATAGAATTCTGCTCTCTGTTGTGTTTCTGCCCGTCCCTGACAGGACCCAGCAGTAATCACTTCACGTTTAAATTTAAATTTGAACTTTTGTTTAAATACATTTGTAGTGCCATTAAATAATTGTTTTATGTGTTTATGTTCATCATTCTGCAAAAACCATGGCGTGCAAGCATAATTACAGTGAATGCTTCAAGCATTGACACTATTGTTGTAATCTTTATTCTATTCTATTATTATTGTTGTTGTCGTCTTTATTCTATTCAATGAATGTGCTTCCATTATCACTGCGCCTCCTGGTGGATAAACAAGACATTACCACCATTTTCCCCAAATGCTGCTTAAGGGCGTTCCCACCAGTGGCCAGACTGCCTACATCATAAGCGGGGGATCACGTTTAGGCCAATGTTCGGCCCCGAATCGGCCATGGACTGGCCAAGGTCCAGTCACGGATCGGCCAGCCATTTTCAGTGGCTGCATCTCTATCAGAAAGCATGATCACATCACTGCAGTTTTAGCAGGTACACACTGGCTCCCTGTTCAATTTCGTATTGATTTTAAGATTCTTTACTTACTTTTAAAGTTTTAAATGGAATGGCACCCAGCTACCTAGCTAAGCTGCTCAATCTATATAACCCTGAAAGAGCACTGAGATCATCTAGCCAGATGCTCTTAGTGAAACCAAGGTCTCGTTTTAAACAGAGGGGATCGGGCTTTTGCAGTCACAGCCCCTAGACTCTGGAATAATCTGCCCTTGCATATTCGTACTGCAGAGTCTATACAGTCATTTAAATCCTCTCTAAAAACACACCTTTTTACTGTGGCTTTTAATTCAAGTTCAGTTTGAGTCCCATCAGATTTTATGTTGTGGTGTTTCTTGTTTTTACCTTGTCACTGATCATATTTCCTGTATCGTATTTATTATATTGGGTCTCCTCAGGGCTGTGTTCTTTTACCCCTTTATTTTATATACTGACGATTGTAGCAGCCAGTATCCACAGCACCACATTTTAAAATTTGATGATGACTGTGATTCTGTCCCTCCTCAGCAGTGATGACCCAGATCACGGGTCAGTGGTCAGGGATTTCAATGACTGGTGTGAGTCCTCCTTTTTAAAGATAAATGTTTCTAAAACAAAGGAGACGGTCATTGATTTTAGAAAACACAGTGAAGTTCCTGTGCCTGTGCTTATTTCTGGGGAAAATGTCGAGGTCATGGACCAGTATAAATATCTGGGAACGATGCTTAACAGGTTGACTTTTGAAGCCCACGTAGACTCACTTTGTAAAAATGCCCATCAGAGGATGTATTTTTATTGGAATCTCCGTGGTTTTAATGTGGATTCAACTTTTATGAAAATGTTTTACTCTTGTTTTATTTTATTGAGTTCTTACTTTTAATATCATCTGCTGGTTCCGTTTTTTAAACGTTAAGAATAGAAATAAACTGCTAGGAGTTGTAAAGTTCTGTGGTAAAATTGCTGGCACAGCCCTAAACAACCTCACTGACCTACAAAAGGTGAGGTCAGTGAAAAAGCCAGACTTATCCTAGCATATTTAGACCATCCACTGCACCAGGAGTTTAAGTTGCTTCCTTCTGGACACAGATATCGGGTACCAAGATGTAGAACAAATAGATTGAGGGAATCTTTTGTCCCAACAGCGATTACGTTTTTTTAAATAATCTGTTGTGATGTTTGTTTTTAGGCATGTTCTCATGGTATAACTGCTTTTTAGGATTTCTGTATTACTGGCTGTAGAAATAATTGCCCTTAGGGGACAATACATATCTTTGAATTTGAATTAGAGGGTTCTAGCCAGAAATTTCTTTCAGCCCGGCGCTAATGCTAATTACTAAGCTAATGCTAACCACTAAATGCCGCTCCCACTTGTTAATTTACTGACGAGGCCTACGTATGTAACTGGAAAGCACCTCTGAAGCCTAGGCAGTAATCACAGTCTTTGTGGATGTGTAGTTACTTATGGTGGGCGTATCGATCCAAATATCGACAATATCGATACCAATGTTGGTATTGATGTTCCTAATGAGATTGATACTTTAGCTTCAGCTTCTCTCCTGTATGCAGTGCTGTAGTTTAATCAAAGATGCGAGCTAACTGTCTAAGTGCAGCTCCTGTCACTGTACAGAGCAGGCACATTTTGCTCCTCCCCTCCCCTCATTGTTTTGACTTTATACCGTCACGTGACACCTAACATATTTTACTTGGGAAAAAAAGGAATTTGTCAGCGGTCTCAAACTCCCGTACTGTGGGCCACTTCAGGCCCTGCCCCCTACTTCTGGCCCACGATTTGATGTCAAAAATATAAGACAATTTGACCCTTTAAGTTACTTTTTTGACATTTCGCTAACTCTTTTTTTACTGGAGGGGAAAGCAAAATGTCATAAAAGTAACTTGAAGGGTCGGGCCGGAAGTAGGGGGTGGGGCCAGAAGCGTAATGTTTAATAAGGTTGTGGAGTGATAATTTTGTACAGCTTGTTTATTTAAGAAAAAATCCAGAAAATTATTGAATGAAGGGATATGTTTTATTACATTTTTTTTTATTATACTTTGTGAACACTCTACCTGAAAAGTTTTAATTTATTCTTGAGTAATCATTTTGTACACTTTAAGAAAAAAATCCAGACATCACAATGTATGGGAAAATTGTTTTGTTACTTTTCTAATGTTTCAGAACAAAAACTTTTATTTTGATAAAGTATTTTGTATTTCCCTATAAACTTTACCCAATTCTATCCTGAATTTTAACTAATTCTAATGAGCCAAAAGGGGGGGGGATCGCAAAACACTTAAACTTCATGAAAATTCTTTATAATTATTTTAAAAATAATAATTTTTGCATATAATCCAGAAGTTACACTTATATATCATGCATTTAATGTGTCTCAGAGTGCCATAAAAAGCATACACATCAAAAACATTATCCAGATTTTTTAATTGATCAGCTGCTAAAAGCATTTCCTACTTCAAATATCAGCCACCGTGTTGTTAGAATAAACTATCAAATTTTTTATGCAACAACAGGAAGTGACATCATCTTGCTGGGAACTGTAGATTTTTATTCTTGAAGGCCTTTCATAGCTCCACTGGTGCTGAAAACTAATGTTTGACTATGGCTTTCTGAATACAAGTAGGGCTGCAACTATCGATTATTTTAGTAATAGAATATTCTTATGATTACTCCATCAATTAATCAAGTAATTGGAAGCCTAACTCTTTTATTTGATCTTCATTTTTCCTCTTACTTCTCCTTTTGTTCATGCCAGTTGTCATTTCGATTTGTATAGCACACGTGCGACCGTAGTGACATCAAACATGCACATTGTGAATAAAACTGCCCGTACCCTGTGGTAGATTGCAAATTGCAGTGAAATGAAACATGCGCAAGCGTTGATAATAGCAGCGACCTAGTCGGGGTGGAGTCAGAAGGTGGCGCTCCTGGGAGAAGGCAGAGGAACAGAATCTTCGTTGGATTTGAATCAGTACATTTTGCATCCAGCAAAAGCAAGGATGTTAATAAATGAATTGGACAATATTCTGGCAATTTAGTGATATTTCCACAGCTGTGGTCTTGACTGGTCTTGAAAAAAATCCCGAGTCCTCAATGTCCGAGTCCATGACAAGATCGAGTACAAATGCAGTCGAGTCCATGACAAGACCGAGACATCAAAAAGCAGTCTTGAGACCAAGACCATTCTTGAGTACTACAACACTACAGAGGAACAAGTACAATGTTCTGGAAGAGCCATCTCAGTCCCCAGACCTGAATATTAAAAAAAAATAAAATCTGTGTTGTGATTTAAAGCGGGCTGTCCATGCTCGTAAACCATCAAACCTGACTGATGTTTTGTAAAGAAGAATGGTCCAAAATACCTTCAACCAGAATCCAGACTCTAATTGGAAGCTATAGGAAGTGTTAGGAGGCTGTTATTTCTGCAAAAGGAGGATCTACTAAATATTGATGTCATTTTTCTGTTGGGGTGCCCAAACTTACGCACCTACCTAATTTTGTTTAAAGGAGACATATAATGTAAAATCCTCTTTCCTAGTCCTTAAATACATTTTGTTGTGTAGTTGGAGTGTAAAGGAGTGCTGCGTAGAGATCTTTATATTTTTTTGCACAAGTTCCTGCTATATAGCAGACTTCCTCAGACCTTATTCCAGCAGTTGCCTTCTCCTATCATCTAAACAGAGTCTTTCAATTGCTCCATGCTCTTATTTTAAATCTTGAGGTGATCACTCATTTTAGGTTGTAAGTCCTAAATTTTGAAACCGCCTTCCTCAGTACATTTATATTTAATGTGTGGTTTTATCCAAACTGTGAAGTGTATGTTTTAAAAAGTGCTATATATAAACAATATTATCATTATTATGTAGTTTAATAGATTGAATTGAATAAAACTTTATTGTCCCACATGGAAAATTTGTCTTGATAAACAGTGTTACACAGCTGCAATTTGCATAATAAAAACAGAGAGAAGATACAAAATAAGTGTTCATCTCTAACAACACTCAAATTCATGTTGGTTTGGCTTTGAGCTTTTTAAACTGTGCAGAGTCTTTATTCAGTAATACACTGCTCAAAAAAAAAAATAAAGGGAACACTTAAACAACACACTATAACTCCAAGTAAATCAAACTT